>VDFB02291405.1:276514-300930 GCA_007258455.2 Sequoia sempervirens
TTCCCAAAAAATATTGCTTGATTTAATGATATGTATTCAAAAATCATGAATGACCACCAACTAGAGACTCATGAAGTTCTTTGAGAATATTGTGTTTAAGAGTGGAATTATTGTAGCAATACAATTGCTCTTTATACCACATGTTATCTCCCTTTCAATAAAACTTATTTGAACTATTAGAATCACTTTGTAATTGTTGAATGACATTACTTGTAGCAACATCATTCTGCCATTTTTCTTTGGCTTCTACCACTCAATCTACTTGTAATATTGAAATGATACACAATAAATCTTCATCTTTCTCATCCTTCCTAGAAAGTGCATCGACCATAATATTTTCCTTTCCTTTCTTATATACAATCTCAAAGTCATATCCCAACATTTTAGTGATCCATTTTTGTTGCTCTTCAAAAGATAATCTTTGCTCCAAAAATATTTTAGGTTATCATGATTTATCTTAACCTTGAAGTGTCTATCCATTAGATAAGGCCTCAATTGCTTATTGCATGAAGAATAACTAGCATTTCCTTCTCATAAATACATTTGAGTTTATTCTTACCATTTAATTAATGACTCTCAAAAGTAATTGGAAAAACATTTTGTATAAGAGTTGTTCATATACCATTTCTTGAAGCATCACATTCCACAATAAAATCCTTGGTGAAGTCTGGAGTGATAAGCACTAGATTTTTACACATAGCCTCCTTCAATCTCTCAAATATTGCATTAGCAGACTCATTCCAATGAAAATAATACTTCCTTCAATAAAGCTATGAGGGGTACTGCTATATGGCCATAATTTTCATTAGTCTTCTACAGTATCCAGTCAATCCCAAGAAACCTTTCAATTTTTTAATGGTTTTGGGAATAGGCCATTCCATGATAGTCTTAATTTTGTTAGGATCTACCTTTACTCTATCATGCAGAATTATGTGTCCCAAGTACTCCACCTCATTGAGACCAAAATAACACTTGGATGGCTTAGCATAAAGTTTATGATCTTCAAGAACTTGTAATTCTTGATCTACATGCTGCAAGTTTTCTTCCCATGTCTTGTTATAAATCGATATATAATCAAAGAACACTAATACAAAATTCTTCAAGAATTTATTAAATATGGAGTTAATCAAACTTTGAACTATAAATGGTGAATTGGTAAGACCATTTATGGCATCACCAAAAACTTGTAATTACCATCATGAGTCCTAAATGTTGTCTTATAAATGTCTTCTTCCTTAATTCAAGTTTGGTGATAACCTGATCTAAGATCTAACTTTATAAAATACATAGCTCCATTCAATTCATACAACAAATCATCAATGTCTGGAATAGTAAACTTATATTTGATGGTGTGCATGTTGATAACTCTATAGTTTGGACACATGCACCAAGTTTCATCTTTATTATGCACCATCATCATGGATGAGGAGTAATAACTTTGATTATGCTTGATAATTCCAACCTCTAACATCTCCTACACAATATTTTCAATCTCACTTTTTATTATATGGGTACTTGTAGGGCTTGATGTTGGGTGGCTAGATCCTTGGACCTAGTTGTATGGCATGATCATGGTCCCTCTTAGGAGGAATTCCTTTAGGTATATCTCTAAAAACCATTGAATGATGATCAATTATTGCTTGTAAATCTATATGGGTGGGAGCATTAAATTTATAGAATTCTAATGAACATAATTGGGAAACAAAACCATCAACTCCTTTTGTAAGAAACTTTTGCATTTGATGAGAGCTTACTATTTGTGGGAATTTTCCTTCAACCCTCTTAGATCTACTATCTTTCCTTCTAATTTAAATCTCATGAATAGTTCTTGGAAGTTCATCTAAATTTTCCCCAAAGTAGTAATCCATTGTAATCCCAAAATAATATTTGTTGCACCTATGGAGATAACATACATTAGGCTATCAAGGTGATAGTATCCCATGGATAATTTAATGCTATGGAATTTTCATGAAAAACTAACAATACTACCATCTACAATCAAGACCTGAAACTATTAAGTTGGATATATAAAACAATTTAGATGAGTTGCTATTTTTTTGTTGATGAAATTATGAGTACTACTTGAGTGCATGACAAGAAATGATTGGTTTAGAATCATATGATTCCTCATCTGAATCCCTAACACCCTCTAATAATGGTTCCTTCTCTTCTTCCTCACTTAGAACTTTAATAAATAGTAATTTATTTTCATTACATTTATATCCTTGACTATATTTGTTGGCACAATTGAAACACAACCCTTTTGTTCTCTTCTCCTCATTTTTTTGTGGAGTCAACTTAGTAGGTTGAGGAAGAGAAGGTGTTGAATATCCTTTATCTCTTATAACATTATCCCCTTGCTTTTTAGGAATTACATACTTCCTATCTTGCGTGCTAAGATACAAAACTCAAATATAGAGTTAGGACTAAACATGTGTACATAATGTTGAATGTGATCCTTGAGACCAACCAAAATAAATCCTTCAAGTTCTCCTCTGGAATTGTATCCACTCTTAAGGATAGACTTTGGAATTGTTGAATATAATCCTTGAATGATCTTGTTTGTTTAAGTTTAGCTAGTTGGATAAAGTTGTATATCACACTATTGTTATACTGTGATTAGAGCTCCTCTGTAAAAATGGACCATGAGATAGTGAGACCATTTTTTTGATGATGAGTACAAATCCATTGATACCAAATGAATTTATATAGTTCTAGATGTAGGGAAGCCATTGTGACCTTTTTTCCACTCAGGACTTGATGTGCATCAAAAAAACATCTATTTGGTTTATACATGTTACTAGATCCTTGTCATCAAACTTGCACATATCCATATTTGGTATCAAGTTCCTAGATCCCATATGAGTATTAACATTTGGATCAACAGTAGATGACCTAGATGATTCACCTTGGTTACTTGACACATCCTTTCTTGATATATTTTATAAGCATTTAACATGATTTGTATGTTCGATATATCTCCTATTAGTCCAATTATCTCCATCTTCGTTAATGAAATTTATTCCTTGACCTTGTTTATTTCCTCATTGGGATTAATATCCTCTATTATTACATGATACTTATCATGAGATTTTCTTGGTGTGACAACATTCTTTTTGCCTCTTGTTTGAGGTCCCATCACGAAGTAAACCAATAATTTTGAAATAAATTATACAAATGAAATAAATTATCCAAAAATTTTATTGTAACTTACTAGTGCCAAGATACCACTTACCCAAAAAAATATCTAATAAATTAGTAGATTTGCAGTCTCAAGAGCGAATTTGTGGTAAATTGCTCAATTCTACTCCAATTCCTTTAAAATATGTACTTTAGCTTCTTGAATATGTTCTTCAAAAAACACTTTTAAAATTAAAAAATACCAAAATTTGGAAGATATGCGTTTCACAAAATGACCTCCAAAATTGTAAAAAAATGCCTTATTGTCATGGTGCCAAGATCATACTCTGATAATATTTTTTATGAAATAACTTGCACAATAGAAGATATAATATGAAATATGCTGAAAATACTTCATAATAGATGAGAATAACAAGCCATTTTGAGGGGGAAAAGCTCCAAATATCTTTAATGAGAACACAATTCACAATCTGATGACAAAATAAGACTCACTACCTCCTATATATACCTTATTTATGCTTAGGATATCACCCATGCCGACTTATATAACCCTATATAATCCTTAAGCTAACCTGATTAAGTAAATAATATAATAATGATAATATAGCTTAATTAAGAGTTAAGATATCCACAAGTCGACTATCCATAACCCTATGTACACTAATATTAAGGGTGTATGAGAAGTTGCCTCAACACACACAAGGAAAGTATTATCCATGGTCATATTACAAGAACATCCCACAAACACAACAAATGAAAGAAATGACTATACCTCATTCCGTGCTCCCCTAGACACACTAATATATTGAAAGATCAAGGTGGTTTTGAGCAAGTGGGGGAAAGAGACAAAAAGATAAATCAAAAGAAAAGATCAACTGACAAAACATATCAAAGCCATCATATCTCTTTCCAAAGAGATTTTAATTGTTATACATGATTATACCTATTGTAGAAGCGATATATCCATTAAGCCATAGATTGGGATGATGAATTAGATGATTTAGGAAATAGCTATGTAGGTAGTGGGTTGTTTTAGCAGTAGTCTTAGCTTGCAATTTGTAATAAAAGCTCGATGATTTTTTGTGATGCATAGTTTGTTTCTTGCTTGAGTGTCAAGTCTAAGGTGATGATGATTTATTATGGATAGGAAGGACAGTGTTGTGTATGTTTTTGGAATGAAGGGATATGAATATGTAGGCATATCAGAGACCTCTTGAGATCTTGTCACTAGTCAAGTAAAGTTGATTGATTTGATTGATTGATAATAGTCATAACATTGTTGACAATCAAAACAACACAAGAATTGTGTTTTTAATGATAAGAACAACACAATCATTGGGAAGGATACATCTCAATGATGATTGATTCAATAAAATGGATCAAGATTTTTAGCAAGGCTAGGAAAAAAAAATTGTTAGATGGTTTGATATCACGTTGGAGTGTAGGCGAGATGAGATTCATGGGGGTTGTTTGGATTGTGAGTGATGGAGGATAGTTTGATGGAAACAAAATATTCATGGGATGGTGGAAAATACTCAAAATTATTTTGTTTATTTTTCAAGATATTTGTTTATTTTTTGATTTTTGGAGTAATTGGAACATGTAATTTATTTGAATTTTTGGAATATGTGATTTTTTGAATTTTTGGAATATGTGATTTTTTTGTATTTTTAGAATATGTGATTTTTTGAATTTCTAGAAGGTGTCCAGATCACTAAGTGAGCTAGAAGGAATATATCAAGATTTATTCCAAAGTAGGATGTAAGAACCTACCCCCAATGTCTAGAAATGTATGGAACATTATGAGTAGATGAATGCACTAGTGTGATGGTAATGGATATGTGAAGGATGGGGAGGATAGGTATTATGAAAATATATGTAGGATAAGGGATTTTACTTCCAAGGGCTATTTCGTAATAGGATAACATGTTTTACCCAGGCTAACTATTTGCATAGTGCTATGTAGGTGATGGCATGACATGGGATAGTATATGGTCAAATGAAATTAACATGTCAATATTTTTCCAAAATCATGTTTTGAAGTATATGGCCTTAGTATTTGTCAAGATCAAGGTAGATAGGGAAGATAGAAGAAAACAAAATGGGATTGGATGGATAGTGGTATTAGGATAAAATAACATGATGTATAAGATAATATGCTCCCAACTAAAATCGTACATAAAGATAATCGATTTTACACATGACGCCATGAATGGGTTTTCATCATGGTACTTGCCCAAAGTGCCACAAGAATGGTTTTTAGTATGGATGGATTATTTTTCTTTACTTTTTTTATTTTTAAATTTTTTTGCTACATATGGCACATGTAAATGGGTTTTCACCATGGTACTTTCCCAAGGTGCCACCGAAGTTGTTTCCACCAGACAATTTTATTTTTACACTTTTTTTTCTTTTTTGAATGATCATCAACTATGTGGGACCACTTGGTGGTGTTGATGTATATGTTGTTGTCATAATGTTCCAATAATTTCCTACCTTGAGGAGTTGCTTTGCAAAGATCAAGGCACTTGTATATATCCCATAGATGTTATTGTGATCCTTGTTGATACAAAGATTGGATTTATCTAAATACACACATTGTGATAGAGTGCCATTAGAGTCCTTATGATAAATTTTGTTGCCAAGACATGGTGAATGTGGGATTTTTGATTCTTGGATTTTAGGCGAGATGTTGGATGTTGATGGGGGATGTGAGATGTGGATGAATTATTTGATAGTTCGAATGTAGGAATTTTTATTTTCCAAACTTGGGATGATGGATGATGGAGTGTGGATGTGACATTTGTTGGAAATATGTGTCTCAATCACCACAGGCTATAAGCTCTATTGGAGCCAAGTCGGTGTGACATCCATCATGTCTGGCTGACTAGCAGTAGTAACCTTGTTAAATTAGATTAGGTCGCTGTGACCTTGCAGGAGTTTCACCGAACGCTTTTACTTTGGAGCCTATCGTTGTGATAGTTTGTTCGTTGTAACCTCTTACCGCTCGTGGAGATCTCTGGCCGACAGGCCATTCTATCACATATCGGGATAACCTACGGTGGCTCAATGAGAAGTCTTATCGAGATATTAAAGTCTCGTCGACAGTATGTTACATGCTATGGTCTTCGACGTATCTTATATTCTATCGGTAAGAAGTCTTACCGATGTGCAAATGTCTCACCGACAGAGGTTCAAGTGTTGGTCATCAGAGTAACAAAAAGGATCTCGGGGAGATCTCTTAGCGACTGAAGAATGTCATACCGATAGCATATGGCTATCGGGGTAACCCAAATGGTCTCGGGAAGAAGTTCCAGCGAATGATGAAGGTCTCGCCGATGGGAACACATATGGAGTCTTCGCGGTAACATAAAAGATCTCGGTGTGAACTCTTAGCGATAGACAAGAGTCTTGTCGACTACTATTTGGAGCTTGGTGTCTGGGGGTTTCAGAGTAATGTCTCAGTAATAGCGGTTGAGTCTTGTCGAATGTTGAATGCTTCTGAGTAACCCTAAATGACTCGATATGATGTCTCAGTGAAAGACGATTGTTTGGCCGATGAAAACTCACATTTGTGTGACTTTGAAGCTTCGGTATGATGTTTCACCGATAGCGATAAGTCTTGGCGACATGGCGAAGTCTAAGCAGTAGCTCTCTGGATTCGATGTAACATCTTGGTGATAAGGACGACTCTTGCCGATATCGATATGAAGCTGTTGGCATCGGGGAGACACGGTCAGTGTATCACAGACATACCAACACAGATTGAAGTCGTTTGACTGAGTGAGACTTTCCTATGTGGCATCTCGTGGACCAATAGGAGAAGCCGAATTTGAACAGATGGAAGATAGTTTGTTGTGGCGGTTCTGTGAGGAAGCTCGACAAACAGGTAATGAAATGAATACATTCAGGAGTTGTAGAGATTCGAAAGTTAGTTTGATCAATAGTTGTATCAATTCGAATTGTATCAGTGGATGAATTCTATTATGTGTAGATTGTAACTTGAAGGTTCTTGTACAAGATTGTTCATGGTGAATGCTGCTGTAAACAGACATCAGAAAGATAAGTCTGAAACTTGTATGTAATCTTTATTACTATAATACAAAGTGACTTCTCTTAGTGTGGTGGGTTTTTCTCCCATAAGGGTTTTCCCACATATATCTGGTGTTCATCTGTGTTTGTCTAATTCTCTATTTCTGATATTTATTTTAAAGTGCATCTTAATTGAACTGTAATTGAAAAATTAAAAGTATATTTGCATTCTTCCCTGAGATATTGACGTTAGGAGAGTTATTTTTGTATCTAACTTTCCTTACAAGTGGTATCAAAGCCTGGCCAGTTGTGTTATCCTTGTGTGTACGTTGGGTTTTTTGTGTCAATTATGTTCAGTGGGAGTCGTGTAGAAGTTTGTCAATTTCTAATTATAGATTGAGATGGCTAGCACATCAGGAAAGATTGAAATAGAGAAGTTCAATGGCAAAAATTTTGAGTTGTGGAAACTCAAAATGGAGGATCTTTTAGTGGATTGTGATATGTGGCTTGTAGTGTTTGTAACTAAACCTACAGGCATGAAGCAAGAAGATTGGGACCTTGTAGATAGAAAGTCTAAGGGGCTGATAAGGCTCTATTTTGCAGACTCCGTTCTTCTAAATGTACATGAGGAGAAGACTGCATCTTCCTTATGGAAGAGAATGGCATCTATTTATCAGGGGAAATCGTTGGTGAATAAACTGTTCTTGAGGAAGAAGCTGTACTCGTTGAGAATGTGGGAAGGAGGGTCTGTAGCTGATCATTTGAACACATTCAACATGTTGATTACATAGTTAACATCTGCTGGTGTAAAGACTGAAGAAGAGGATCGCTGTATGCTATTATTGTGTTCTTTGCCAGGCTCATGGGATCATCTGGTGATGGCTATTGGGAGTACAACATCTAGTTTCAAGATGAAAGATGTTGTTGGTTCTTTGCTGTCAGAAGAAATGAGAAGGAAATCTTCTGAGATGGTGAAAGAGGCCTTGCTGTTAGAGGGAGGTCAAAGGAGAAAGGCAAGAAGAAGGACAAGAAGTCTAAATCGAAATAAGAGGGGAGATCAAAGTCTCCTGGAAAGAAGTCCAAGGTGAAGTGCTAAAAATGTGGGCAACCTGGTCATGTCCGAAAGGATTGTAAAGAGGAGAAGAAGAAGAAGAAGTATTCTTCCAACAATGACTCTTCTCATAGTGATGCAAACACCTTCATTGCAGCCTTGGCTACACAGGTATCAGATGATGTATGGCTGATTAATTCTGGAGCATCTTTTTACATGACATCTCATAGAGACTGGTTCACAAAGTATGAAGAATACAATGGTGGAAAGGTGTACTTGGTAAGTGATTCAACTTTGGAGATTGTTGGTTGTGGAAGAGTCAGAATCCAATTTCCTAATGGCAGAGTAAAGGGAATTAATGATGTTATGCACATACTAGGTCTGGCTCGAAATCTACTGTCTGTCAGTAAGCTGAATGATATTGGTGTACAAGTCACATTCTCTGGAAATGGCTGCAAAATGACTAGAGGCTCTATGGTGCTGGCTAGAGGTGCTCGAATTGGTACCCTGTACAAGCTGGATGCACAAGTTGTTCAATGCAACAGTGTCTCTATAAAGTCACAGAAAGCTACTCATGGAGGTAAAGAGGGAAATATTCCTAATTATGTAAAATCTATGGAAGTAAAACTTCCTACATAGAAGACTATGCTTTGGCATCATAGGCTAGGCCACATAGGAGAAGGAGGTTTAAAAACCTTGAAGAATAAAAACCTAGTTGAGGGGCTTGAAGATTGTAATCTCGAATTTGAATTATGTGAGCATTGTATATATGGAAAACAACACCGTGTTTCATTTTATTCCAGTCCTCATAAATCTTCTGGTTTGCTAGATTATATCCATTCAGATGTATTTGGTCCAGTGGATGTTCCTTCTTTGTCTAAATCAAGATACTGTGTCGTTCATTGATGATTATTCAAGAAGAGCATTTGTTTATTTTTTGAAAAGTAAATCAGAAGTGTTCAGTCAATTTAAGGAATTTAAGAATCTTGTTGAAAATCAGATTGGTAAAAAAATAAAATGTTGAAGGATTGATAATGGCGGTGAATTTTGTTCTGATGAGTTTGAAAGATACTGTAAAGACCATGGGATTAAAAGACATAAGACTATGCCTTATACTCCACAGCAAAATGGAGTTGTAGAAAGGTTCAATAGGACAATGATGGAGAGAGCACAAAGTATGCTGAGTAGTGCTAGCTTGGAGGAGAAGTTCTGGGCTGAGGCTGTTGCTACTGCATGTTACTTGATTAATCGTTCTCCAAATTCTGCTCTTGTTGAGAAAACATCTTTGGAAGCGAGGTCTGGTAAGAACCCCTCTCTTAGACATATTCGTGTTTTTGGCTGTGAGGCATATGCTTATGTGTCGTATGAGAAGAGATCTAAACTGGAGAACAAAGCTGTCAAATGTATTTTTATTGGCTATAATGTTGGCATAAAAGGATACAAGCTTTGGAATCCTGATATAGAAAAGGTTGTATACAGTAGAAGCGTAATCTTTCGTGAGCTGAAACCTTCTAATTTGGATCTGCAGTCAGAGACAAAGTCAGAAAAAAATAAGGATGTAGCTTTAATTCCTCCTACACTAGAGAAAGAGGAATTGAAAATTCAAAATGTACCTAAAACTGAGGAGAGCTCAAGTAGTTCTGAGAGTTCTGAAGAAGAAGAACCTCAGCCTCAGCAAGTGAGGAGGTCAACCCATGAAAGAAAACAACCTGATAGGTATGGGTTCTCTTTGATAGATTCTACTTGTGCCTATGCTTTAATTTCTAGCATTGATGAGCCTAGAACTGTAAAAGAGACATTTAAAATGTCTGATTCAGACTCTTGGTTGGAAGCCATAAATGAAGAGATGGCATCATTAGAAAAGAATGAAACTTGGAGTTTGGTGCCTTTGCCTAAAGGCAGAAAAGCTGTTGGTTGCAAATGGGTATTTAAAAAGAAGATTGGTTTGGATGGAAGTGTGGAAAAGTACAAGGCAAAATTGGTTGCAAAGGGTTATTCCCAGGTAGAGGGAATTGATTATGGGGAAATATTTTCTCCTGTAGCTAAGCTGACATCTATCAGATTTCTTTTGTCACTTGCAGTAGTGTATGACTTAGAGGTCAAACAGATGGATGTGAAGAAAACATTTCTTCATGGTGATCTTGAAGAAGAAATCTATATGTCCCAACCTGAGCACTTTGTTGAAAAAGGTAAAGAGAAACTGGTCTGCAAATTAAAGAGGTCTTTGTATGGGTTAAAGCAGTCACCTAGAATGTGGTACTAGAAATTTGATACTTTTGTATTGTCTTTGGGATTTGTGAGATCAAAGTCTGATCATTGTGTCTATTATAAAGTTGAAAGTGATCAATTTCTTATTATTTCTCTCTATGTTGATGATATGATGTTCATAGGCAATAGTAAGCTAATGATTTCTAATCTTAAGTCTCAGTTGTATGTTAAGTTCAAAATGAAAGATCTTGGTGCAGCAAGGTATATTCTGGGGATGGAGATAACTAGGGACAAGGATAGTAGAAAACTTTGGCTCAGTCAGAGTAAGTATATCAAGACTGTTCTAGAGAGATTTTGCATGAATGATTGCAAGCAGTTAGTTGTTCCAATCTTACAGGGAACGAAGCTATCTGTTGAAGACTGTCCAAAATCTCCTACTGAGATGGAGGACATGACCAGTGTACCCTATGCTAGTGCAGTTGGTAGTCTCATGTATGCAATGGTCTATACAAGGCCAGACATTGCCCAAGCAGTGGGAGTTCTTAGTTGGTTTATGGCTAATCCTGGAAGAATACATTGGGATGTTGTGAAGAGAGTGTTTAGATATTTGAAGGGTACTTCAGATTTTGCTTTGTGTTACCATGGGAACTTGGTTGAATCACAAAGGACTCTCAGCATTCGTGGATATGTAGATTCTGATTGGGCAGGGGACATTGACAGCAGGAGGTCTACCAGTGGATACATTTTTATGATGAATGGTGGTGCAGTGAGTTGGATGAGTAAGCGGCAGGCTGTAGTCGCTTTGTCCACTATAGAGGCTGAATATATGATAACTACACATGCTTGTAAAGAAGTAGTTTGGTTGAAACGTTTGTGTTCTAACATTGGTTTTGATGCAGGGAAAATAACTATTTTCTGTGACAGTCAGAGTGCAATTTTTCTGGCAAAGAATCCCACTTTCCATGCCAGGACGAAACATATAGACGTACAGTACCACTTTTTACGAGATATGGTGGAGGATGGAAATGTCAGTTTGGAAAAGGTTGATACTCTAGAGAATGTTGCAGATGCATTGATGAAGCCAGTGAGCATAGACAAGTTCATGTGGTGTGCCAGTTCAATAGTCCTTAGTGCCCATGATTTTTAGTAGGTTCATTGTGCTCTAGAGGTCCCTATGTGATCTTCGTCAAGTGGGAGATTGTTGGAAATATGTGTTTCAATTACCATAGGCTGTAACCTCTATTGGAGCCAAGTTGGTGTGACATCCATCATGTCTGGCCGACTAGCAGTAGTAAGCTTGTTGAATCAGATTAGGTTGTTGTGACCTTGCAGGAGTCTTGTCGAACGCTTTTACTTTGGAGCCTATTGCTGTGATAGTTTGTTCGTTGTAACCTCTCACTGCTCGTGGAGATCTCTAGCCGACAGGCCATTCTATCACATATCAGGATAACCTACGGTGGCTTGGTGAGAAGTCTTATCGAGATATTAAAGTCCTGCTGACAGTATGTTACATGCTATGGTCTTCGGCGTATCTTGTATTCTATCGGTAAGAAGTCTTACCGATGTGCAAATGTCTCACCGATGGAGGTTCAAGTGTTGGTCATTGGAGTAACACAAAGGATCTCGAGGAGATCTCTTAGTGACTAAAGAATGTCATACTGATAGCATATGGCTATCCGGGTAACCCAAATGGTCTCGGGAAGAAGTCCCGGTGAATGATGAAGGTCTCGCCGACGGGAACACATATGGAGTCTTCACGGTAACATAAAATATCTTGGTGTGAACTCTTAGCGATAGAAAAGAGTCTTGCCGACTACTATTTGGCACTTGGTATGTCTGGGGGTTTCGGAGTAATGTCTCAGCGATAGCGGTTGAGTCTTGCCAAATGTTGAATGCTTCAGAGTAACCCTAAATGACTCGATATGATGTCTCGGTGAAAGATGATTGTCTGGCCAATGAAAACTCACATCTGTGTGACTTTGAAGCTTCAGTATGATGTTTCACCGATAGCAATAAGTCTTGGTGACATGGCGAAGTCTAAGCGGTAGCTCTCTGGACTCGATGTAACATCTTGGCGATAAGGATGACTCTTGCTGATATCGATATGAAGCTGTTGGCATCGGGGAGACACGGTCAATGTCTCACAGACATGCCAACACAGATTGAAGCCGTTTGACTGAGTGAGACTTTCCTATGTGGTGTCTCGTGGACCAATAGGAGAAGCCGAATATGAATAGTTGGAAGATAGTTCGTTGTGGCGGTTCTGTGAGGAAGCTCGACAGATAGGGAACAACATGAATACATTCGGGAGTTGCAGAGGTTTGAAAGTTAGTTCAATCAACAGTTGTTGTATCAGTTCGAATTGTATCAGTAGATGAATTCTATTCTGTGTAGATTGTAACTTGAAAGTTCCTGTACAAGATTGTTCATGGTGAATGCTACTGTAAACAGACACCAGAAAGATAAGTCTGAAACTTGTATGTAATCTTTATTACTATAATACAAAGTGACTTCTCTTGGTGTGGTGGGTTTTTCTCCCGTAAGGGTTTTCCCACATATATCTGGTGTTCATCTGTGTTTGTCTAATTCTCTGTTTCTGATATTTATTTCAAAGTGCATCTTAATTGAACTGTAATTGAAAAATTAAAAGTATATTTGCATTCTTCCCTGAGGTATTGACGTTAGGAGAGTTGTTTCCGCATCTAGCTTTCCTTGCAACATTTTGAGTGTGTTTGGGACCAACAATTTTATACACTTTGTATGTTGGTATTGAAGATTGTTTTGAAATTAGTGGACATATGTGATAGATGGAAGATCCTTTTTATGTTGCTCCATATTTTCATTGACTATTGGATTTGGATTTGAATTAGATGTTTTACATGATCCAATTTTCTTTGGGATCCATTTTGACTTTATGTGTACACTTTGAATTTTGGATTTATTAGCTTCAAAAACTTGACTTTGATCTTTTTTATTTATAAGAATTTTTCTTTTGTTGGTCCCAATTAGTGGGTTGAAGGATTTTGGAATGATGGTTTATGATGTGGATTGTTGGAGCGTTGACAAAAAAAATATTGTAGGACCATTCATAGCCCCTACTTTGATGTTTGTATAAGATAAAATTGCCCTCAATATTATGGAGGTATCACTAACATTATTAGATTTCTTGATCAATGAGTAACAAAGACCCTGATATTTAGTATTGTAAAAAAACTATACTAGCTCCAAAATACCTTGTTCATGTAGGCCTAATCCTTTTCCTTGATACTACATCTATTGAAAAATTATGTTTGAAATAGGATATATGATGTGTTGGAAACAAGATGATAACTCTTCTTTGTGTTGTTGGTATTAATCAATGGTGGTTGTCTTCTCTTCAGTAAGAAGCCTTTCTTTGACAAAATTGAATGATTTGAGCTGATAGAATACTAGTGATTTCTTTATCTTCATGATTTTTGCTTCGTCATTTTGTGAGATGTGGATTGGATCCATGGTAGTTTGTTGATCAATATCTTCAACATGAGTTTGTAGAGTAAGGGACTTTGATTTTTTTCAAAATATGTTCTTACCTCAAATTCTATATAAAAATCCTCTTCGTGGTCATTTTATGAAATACCATCATGGAGTCTTGTGAACTTAGCTATAGCTTCATCATTTTCAAATATGTCTAGAGAGAGAATTTTATTCTAGATGAACAAAGGGGATATCATCTATGTGTCTAGTGGAAGCAAGTGTCTCATCCACGAAAGTGGAGGTTATTAGAATATGGATGGGGTCAACTTTAGTTTTGGTATCATAGATGGAATGAAAATGGATGGGGTCATGAACAAAATGGAAAGGAATGATGAGATCTTTATGGAATTATAGAGAGATGGGATCTTGATAAATGATAGGATGAGATTGGAGGATTTGGGTAACTTTAACTTGATTCATTTAAGAGCTTTCTTCTTTATGATTTAGATTGTGTACTTGACATAGATTTCTAATAATGGGATATGAATAAGGGACTCTTGGATAGCTTGAATATGTTGGCATAGTGGTAATGGATTTTGAATAGGAATCTCTTGAGTAGGCATGATAGGTGATGGAGGGAGTGATAACATTTTGTCTATGATTTCTTCATCATAGATTGGATTTGTATCAAATTTTGGATTAGATTGGAGTTCATGATTATCTATTGTGGACAGCCCTTGGAGAAAATTCTAAAAGGTGTCATTATTGGATGAGTTATTTGATGGGGATGGTGTGGATTGGTGTTGAAAATATTTCAAGGATGGAGGATATGAAGGAGAGATGGTGGCTTCTTGTGGGTAGTCTTCTTCAGTATGACCTATTTTGGAGTCCAATGAGGTGGATATGTTATGGCTAGGGATGTTATTAATGCAATTATTTTGGGATGAGCCATTTCTGGACATAGATGGATGATTTTGATCATTCTTTGGAAAAGTATCTTGATATATGCCTAATTTCTCATTATTTGAGCTATGGATATTATTTATGTAATTATTTTTAGATGGATTGTTGGGATGATCTTAGATGGTGATGTTGTCTTGGTCAATAAAATTTTGAATGAGATTTTTCAATTTTATGCAATCAAGGGTTTTATGTCCTATGACCTTATGATATTCACAATATTCATTCTTTGTACCACGAGGATTTGAATTGAGGTTCATATTGTCTAATTTCAAGTAACATGATGAGATTGGAATTGACTAAGTTTTGTAAGATTGATTTTATAAACTCCCCTAGAGGAGTGTATTTTCATTGTGGTGTAGTGTTCTACCTAGGTGGTCATCTAGGAATAATGACACTTCGAGAATTTTGATGTATGTTTAATGATGGTTGTATTTTTTTAGCCTGTAGGTGAAGTTTTTCATTAGATTTAGGGCCGTTTCTGTCATTTTCCTTATATATTTTCAAAAGACCCTTAGTGATGAGATCATTTTCAATGGTTAGCTCTTTCTCTATAGTTTTGTAAAATGTGTTAAAGCATGAAACTTGTAAATGAAAGCCCATATCCTAGTTTATATTTTTTAAAAATATACTCATAAGTTTTTTTTCAGGTAAAGGTCATAGGCATTTGATTTCCATGTTCCACCATAATTGTAGGTAGACAATGAATGCTTCTTTGTTATTTTGATTAGTGTTACATAAATCAACCATATACATTCATGTTCAATGGTATAAGAGAAATGACTAATGAATTTTTTTGCTATTTTATGAAAGGCCTTGATGTCATGTGGTAAATAAGAGAGACATTCTATTACTTTTCCTCCTGAAATTTTGAGGAAGAGGTGCATTAATTATGTGTCATTGTAAGCAACCTCTAGACAAGACATGTATAATTCTCATATATTCTCTCGTGGATCTCCCCTTCCCTTATACTTATCAAGTTTTGGAATTTTAAAGTTGTGAGGGAAAGGTATCATTAGAATTGATTGATCAAATGGGTAAAGACATATATCCTCAAGTGTATAATTCTTCTTTGTATGACCATGTTTCATGTCAATTATCTTTTGATGCAAGCTTTAAATTTGAGATGCCAATTCATTTGTGGATGTGTTGATCGATATGTTAGTTTGAAATAAAATAGTGAAATGTGAAGGGGTCGATGATTGATTTTGTGGAATATTGGTTCTATTGAATGAATGATTGTGATATTGGAGGATAGATGATTGTTTTTGTGGAATATTGGATGTATTGAATGAATGATTGTAATATTGGGTGATAGATGATTTTTATTGTGAGATATTTGATTTATTGAATGAATGATTGTGATAATAGGGGATAGATTATTGTTGTTGTGAAATGTTGGATGTATTGAATGAATGATTGTGATATTGGGGGATATATGATTTTTGTTGTGAGATGTTGTATGTATTGAATAAATGATTATGATATTGGGGGATAGATGATTATTATTGTGAGATGTTGTAATTTGAAGGGATGTATGATTGATATTATGGAATGATAGATGAAGGAGATTGTGAATGATTTGGGAAGTATGTGTTTGTAGGAATATTGAATATGGAATATTGTGGATGACTTGATATGTAAGTGCTCATGGGTATGTCAGATATGAAAGATTTTGAAACATGTGGGATGCGTGTGTTATCCAAAGTAGGTATAAAACATTATAGGAATTTTAGTAGGGTTTGGTAAGAATTTGAGGTGAATAGATGAGAAGGTATGTAAAACCCATGTTGAATATCACCCATGGTTGTAGTAATGTTTCACTCACTTTGATTAGATTCCATGAGCTTTATATGTAGAAAACAAGTATCAAGACCTTGTTGAATGATGTGTGAGATGAAAAAATGGATGATTAATGATTTGGTAGCAATTCAAAAGCATTTGGGAGGTGTTGGCACAAGAAAAAAATGAAAAATATTGAAATTGATTTTTTTGGTATTTTCTACATTTTAGTAAATCACATTTTTGGAGGCCTTCAAAATGGAATATGGGGTCAAGGCTAATCCCTTGAAATGGTTTTCAAAGGCATTATTTTTAAGGGGTTTAAATTAGAGCACTTGGAGACCTTTCTAATGATGTAAATGTCATAATTTCAATCACCGAGCTAGGAGTTATGACCCTGCCAAGTTGGGGTAGTAATGAATGATATGATTTATAGAGTTTGACCCAAGATTTTGATAATGAACTAATTTGGGGTGACTTAGCTCTATTATAATTTTGTTTGGGTGACAACCTAAAATTTTGATCAATGGTTTGAAAGCTCAAAAGGAAAATAAGATTGATATTGATTAGATGTGCTACAATATTTACCAAATTCCCTAATGTATAGATCAAATACACCAAAGTACAAGTCAATTGTGCCAATGTATAGATGAAATGCATCAAAATATAATTTAAATGTACCAATGTATGTACCAAAAACACAAGTTTTCATTCAAATGCATCCCTGTGTGAAAAAATTTGGTTTTAAATTGACAAAAAGTTTAATAGGTCTCAAATTAGATGTGATATAGTAAGGTCAAACACACAATTCTACATATTAGAAGCACCAAGGTAATATTAGATGTGACTCAATATAGTCAAATGTGATAAAGGATAATCAAAAGTGCTACAAGATAATCAAATACACCACTGTAGCTATCAAATATGCCATAAGAGCTGTCAAATGTGAAATTATGTCTGTAAGTGAAACTTTGTAGGTGTTTGACTGATTTTGATAAGTTGTTGGACTGATTTTGAATTTTTCTATTGGAAAGAGATAAAAAATAGTAGAGAACATAACAATTTAATCCAAGGTAATGGTATGATTGGTATTCACAAATCTTCACAATAAAAACATGCCAAGAAGTACAACCTAGTTAGTAATAAGGGTGTGTCGCACTAGTGTGGGCTCAAGCAATAAAATACTGTAAGATTATGCTGAAGCATCCTCCACTATCAAGAGGAAATAGCTAGATATTTAATGGAAAAATGGCTCACCTTCCTCCTTCCCTTATAGGTATTTATGCCTCCAAAGAAATCATTTCTCTCCTTAGGATGGTACATGTTGAGTAATTTTAGGTATGATATTGTACCTTGCACCACAACTAGATTAACCACTAGTCTTAGGTGTCTAATGACAAGGTTTGTAGTGGTTCTGAGAATAATGAGCCCATTTGATAGTATTTGAGACAAGGGGGTCTCCCCTCTTCTTCTCACCAAACAAGTCTTAATGAATCGAGGGTCTTGTGGCTTGGCTTGAATGATGTTGACCACATCTAGAGGTACAACTTTAATTCTCCCCCTTTATATACCTGACCGATAAACATGGTTGAGATCACCCTTGCGGTGATGATATCCCCAAGCAATCCTCCTATAAAATAAAAAGAAGATATTAGCATTAATGATTCTTAAGCTCACACTAAGTGCAAGAGAAGAGCATACTTTACTAGTACTCCTTGGGTGTACTTGATATGTGTAAACTAGGAGTTATTTTGATCTCCAAGCTTGCAAAAAGTTCAAAGAGAGAGAATACACACTAGAATTTCACAAAACATGACATATAATTCATTAATTAGAGCCCAAACAAAGCGTGAACTATGCTATAAATCAAAACAATTGATTTTTTTGCCCTGCATCAGATTCATTAGTAATATGTTTTTGAGCAATCCTCTCCCAACATTTTCCAAGTTTCAAATATATGTTAGTTTTAAAAACTTGAGAGAAAATTAGGGTTAGAAAATCAAAATAACATAATCAGATGCATCGCTGTAATTATCAAAAATATTATTGTAATTATCAATTACGTTGTTTTACCTTCAATTGCATCATTGTACCTATTAAATGCACCACTCTGTGTGTCAAATGCATCAATTAACAATCAATTACAACTTAGGACTGTCAATTGCACCAGTCTATAGGAAATTGAACTTGCTAACAAAGAAAACATAGAGAACTAAGTGTGGGCCTATAATATTGAATGCCCCAAAATAACATCAAATGCATTGTTCTATGTATCAAATGTGTCGTTCTATCATCAAAAGCATCATTTTGGGTTCAACTAGGCCATTTTGTGCATATAACCTAAAAAATTCAAGAAACTCAAAATTGAAATGTCAGATCAAGTATGTGGGTCCCATTGGGCATGCCAAAATGCGAATAGGTTAAATTGATGATCAATGAATTCAAGAAAATAGGAGATAATAACAATAATCAATAATCCAATTCAATGATAAAAAAGGCCTAATATCAATAAAGTGCGTGCACATCAAAATGAAAACATAATAACATAAATGAACTAGTCTAATCTACTTTTACCTCCATCAAAAATTGCTTAGCCTTACTACATTGTAAAGTATAAATTATGTTATTATGATGATATGTAGATTGCTCATAAAAAATTAATATAACCTTCTTAAGAAAAGGAGAGATGAAAAATTAGTATAGTTTGGTTGCAAATTCAATGAGGGATTGAATGATCAAATGTTGGATTTTTTATAGCTTTCAAGGATATGAGATCAACAATGAGATCAATGACTAAGAATTGTTGAGAGATCATGAGGAACGTGCATGAGCCTGCATGGATAGATGAAGTGGAGTATACGAGAATTAAGTGAGGTTGATTCATTAAATTTAGGTATGGTCACTAAATTTAGAATTAGTCTCTAGATTTAGGATTTAAAAAATAAAGATATAATTTGTTATTATTGGGAAATAAATAAGAATAATAATTTTATTTATTTTTAGAGGAATGTGTAAAATGAATAAATTTATTCATTTAATTTTGGAGGAATAATTAGCTAATTAAATAAATAAAATTAATTATATGAGATAAAAAGAATGCATGATTTAATTAAATAATTAAAAATTATTTAATTACGTGGATAGAGGATAATGCAAGATTTAATTATGGGGATGGAAGAATAATTGGAAATTAATTAAATAATTAAAAATTATTCAATTAAAGTGGATGGAGGGAAATTATTAATTACTTAATAATTAAAATTATTTAATTGAAGCTGATGAGGGAAATGATAAAATAAATAAATAATTAAAAACTATTTAATTAAAGTGGGAAATGGGTTAGTTTAATCAAATAATTAAAAATTATTTAATTAGTAGTGATGAAAGGGGTGATGAGTGATGATGGATGAGTCTAGACATTTTTAGGTGTCTATAAGCCCAAAAGAAACCAAGCAGTTAATTAGGAATAGCTCTTGTTTTACATGGTTAAATGGTATGTCATTCAAATGTTTCCTTGATCATGTCTTGCAAAGGTGTGTACAAGAAATTGAAGTGTATGATATCATACATGCATGTCATGATGAGATCTCAGGGGTGCATTTTTTAGTTCTACAAATCAGACACAAGGTTCTTGGAGTTGGCTAATATCAACCTACTATGAGTAGGGGCATCCATTAGTATGTCAAACAATGTGACCAATGCCAATTAATAGGATGACCCACACTTTACAATTAAATGCAACTTCACTCTCAAGTGGTTCTTAAACCATTTGAGAAGTGGGGAATATATTTTGTTGGAATAAATGAGCCATACTCTAGAGGTAATCATTGCATAGTGGTTTACACTAATAATACCACTAAATGGGTGGAAGAAAAGGTATTTCCTATAGCACAAGAAACAATGGTATATTTTCTATACAAACATATTTTGTAGGGTTTACACTCCAATGGTTCTCATCTTAGATTAGGGCCTATAGTTCATATTAGCAATGATTAAAGCTTTTATTAGAAGATACCAAATCACTCATAGCAAGTCTTCTCATTATCATCCTCAAAAAAATGGATGGGTTGAAGAAGTGACTAACAAGGAATTGGAGAATATTTTAACAAAGACTATTTTAGCCAACAAGACCAACCGGGCTAATAGACTAAAATAAGATATCTAGATTTACAATACAACATGGTGGACTACAACTAATTTCATCCCTATGAGATGGTTTGTTGGAAACAACCAATATTCCTAATTGAGTACAAGTTAGAAATATTGAAGACAACATTGGAGGTTGGGATTGATCTAATAGAGGCCAAATAGCTATCGATTACAGATATCAATAGATTGGAGGAGATATGAATAGCAGCCCTTCAACATACCAAACTAAGTCATCAAATGAAGGAGGGGAATGAAAAGTATATCTTCAACAAAAAAATTGTTGGCTACTAGGCATTTTTATATGATTCCATATATCATGGTTTCAAGGGAAAACTACATACCAGGTTGTTGGGTCCTTATGAAATTAGTCAAGTCTTTAGTAATGGAGTCATGTATCTATCACCAATCGATCACCAATTGATGGAAACCAATAGATCCTCTTGGTCAATAGTCACAAATTAAAGCTTTATCATAGACTGACATCTAAAGAGGAGTTTTGTGCAAGAACCCAAGCTCATATTGACCATTTTACCTTGGAAAAGCTCTCTTCCATGGATTTGATGCCTTGATTCTTGAGCAAACAATAAAATAGCACCAAATAAATGGGTAGGGATGAACACCAAAAATAGAAGCCCTTGTCCACTCAAATAAAAGTGAGAGGTTAAAAACCAAAAATGGTAGCCTCTTTATTAAAAAAGTAAGGTTGAAAACCATAAATGGCAGTTTCCTCCATGATCTACTTGAAGGGATTTTCCAAAAAATACCTAACTCCAAAGTACCCTAAAATTATTTCCACCTATTGTAGTTCTCTAAATGGCACTTGGAATCACTAATATGTTTCCCACACTCTAAACAAATCCATTCGCCCATGACCATCTACAAATAAAACCATCGTTCAAGCAATGATGCTTGTGAGATAAGAAATTTACACAATTTCCATTTTACTTACAAACAATGATGATAATTACAATTACATTAATTGTACAAAACTACCAAGTGTGCACCTTCTATCTCATTCTCATGGTAATAAATAAAATCTTTCTAAAAATACAGGGTAATGCCATTCTAATTTCTGGTAGATCATGGAATGAATTATATTCATTAGGATAGATCCCCTTCGAATATGCAATATGGCATGGTGTATAACTAATTTTAGTTGCACTCATTAGGAAATTAATGGAGCGTAATGATATCAATAATACAACAAATAAGGCCGGAGGATCCCAGGTATAATGTCACCATCATTTCTATACCACTTTTCTAATACATTCAAAATTTGAAATGGCTACCAATGAGGTGAGAGGATCACATGATTTGTCACAATAGATGCATAATGACAAGATCACGATAAATTAGTGGTAGATCAAAGTAGATCCTTGGTTCATGCATCATTACTTTGATAGATTCCTTGTCACATCATTGTACAATCTCCATGTATGAGTCATCCCTCACCATATCAATTTTCATGGAATAATTAGATAATTAATTATAGCATGCCTAAATTCCCAATCACTTTTGTATCCTATAATTTTCACTAGAATCCTCCCCACATCTCTCTAATATCTTATATTATGTTATTTGTGGCTCTTTAGAGTTCAACATTTTTTTGTTTGCGTAACTACAACATTCATCAATGTAATAATTGTTAGAACACAATGATATATTGAGAGGGTGGTGAATCAATATATCCCACAAATTTATCCAATTCAACTTTATCAATCAAAACTTCTTACTACCTTAAACATATAAAGCATCAAAATGCAATTAAAAGGCACAAGCACATAACCATAACACCAAATTTATGTGAAAAACCCTACAAGGGAAAAACCATGGTGAGCAAGCTACTTGGAGCTACTCTCCAAATATAGCCTCACAAATAAAATCAGATTTATAATAGGTTTTATGGGCTACAACCCAAAGAAAGCTACAAATCCCTAAAAAAAAGTTTTATGGCTTCGACCAAAGGAATTCTATAACTCCCTACAAATTAAAACACGTACAGAAAGAGGCTACAACCTCACTAAAACATACTTGACAAAATCCGTTGATTGATCATCACCACAACATTCTTCACACTGACATATATCTTCAACACCTCTACTCAACAACCTCTACTACCTTCAACTCACTACTTTCGACACACTTCCTCACACATATACTCACACATGTCTCCTGGCATAGTCACACACTCTTACACTTTTGTAACAAACTTGATCTTCCATTTATATCCTTCGTAAGCTTCAAAAATTTTCTCCTTATTGGCCAAGATGAAATGTGCAACGACCATAATAAGTCATTTTCAAAATATCCACAATAAGAGGGAATCAAATACGATCCAAACTAGGAGATAATCAGTACCTATTTTATCTTAGCACACACCTCCATGTTGGTGTACACTTTAAAGGCTTGGCACAAACATCTCAACATTCCAAGTCAACCCAACAAACACTTAACCTTTCATGCATTAACTCCAGACCATAAGTGGTACTAGAGAGACTAGATAACATCATCTAGATCACTTTAAAAGCATTATATAATATTTGAAAATATTCTCATACACTCCTTTTACCACTTCATTCTACTTTATGTTGGCACAAGAAAATAAGCACTGAACCCAACATCTCTTGCAAACCCAAAAAATATATTCTTGAGATAAAACATTGAAAACTAGACTTGTGATACACCTCGACACTTGAAACTTGAAATTAGAAATCATATAGGAAATTTGAACTTATCCTCCAAACCGCAAGACCACATAATCAAATGTGAAGAAATGTGGAGCATTCCTCTAACCCTTTATGACTGCAACAAAACAATACCACTTTCTTCACTCTTCTAGCTCTAGAAACTTCTATGGTAACTCATATGCTCTGAAAAATAGAACATACATACTTCACACCTATTTTTATTAACTTCCAAACCGCAAGGTCATGTCTTCAAATACAAAGGAATGCAAAGTATTCTCTTGAGATTCTTCAGTACAACTTCCTGAGCCATTGACTACATGAAAACATTTCATACTTTCTTTCATATCTTATGCAATGCTTTACATCAAGGGACAATGAATAAAAAAATTACAACTCTCTTCATCAACATGAAGAAACCATAACTTCTTCATATCAACATTCACCGATTCATGACCAATAGTAGATGTAGTATACCTGTGTACAACATGGTCATGACATTCATCATCATGTTCAACACTTCACAACACTTCTAGTCATCACATTAATTTCCTCACATGTAACCTTTGACAACCTTTCACACTACCACTCTGTTGATATCAATGAAAAAACATGTAACAATCTCCCCCTTTTGGCATTGATGGCAACACTAACCTGATATGCAATCTTTGACATCAAGGGAAAAGGGAAACTGCTTTTTTCATAATCTAAAAACTTATTTTTTGAATAGACTCCCGTTGAGTCCATACTACACTACTCCTGAAACACTTCGTAAGAACACCAACCCTTCTTGTGGTAGGGAGTTAACACTCCCCCTCAACCCGTGCTTCCCTAGAACATCAAATCAGAGCTCTCTCTCTCTCTCTCTCATCTTCTACCTAAAGAACTCAAATGTGTTATCATACTCAACCTTCTTATACCAGAGCCAATTTTCCTCCTTTCCCAAAAAATGTTCT